>CM053791.1:658234463-658256963 GCA_028749045.1 Cupressus sempervirens
GATCATTGGATGAATGCCACAAACGACTATGATGTTCGTATCAGAGACTATTGTAGAATGAATTTGTATTTAGTAGAGAAGGCTCTCCATTTGACCATCCCAGATGAGATAAGGCTATAGGACTCGCAGGAGCTACTGGATCCCCTATTCAATACAGATAAAGTTGGCGAGAGGCCCATTTTGAATGTATAAATTGATAGAGAGGAAGGAGATGATATTAATCATTGAGTGAGACATGTCATTAGAATGACAAAGAGTTGGATCAAGAAAACCTTTCCACTTGATCCAATTATGGATACAGTGATATTCCATGCACATGCTCGCCCAGAAAGGGGAAAGGGAAAGGAAGTCATAGTTCCTATTTTTGCACTCCAGTCTCCTATTAGGCCTGAGACAGTCTATCAACTTAATCATCTAGTGGGATACTACCACCCTCCAGAGAAGAAGGAAAAGAGGAAGAGAGCCTCTCCTCAGAGGGTTCAGGCAGAGCATGTTGAATAACAAGCCCCTTCCCAGCGACAGGAATCCACTCCCCAAGAGTCCCAAGATGGTGGAGCTTCTCATATCTAGGTTGAATTTCCATTGCCTCTTATTTTGTCAAGTCAACAAGAAGAGGGAGAAATTTTGGAGACATCCATTCATCCGGTGCATGAAGAGCCTACTTCTCTTGTGGTTCCACAAAAACAAAAGAGGATCAAGGTTACAATGAACAAGAGGCAAAGAGTTAGTAAAATATTAGTGCCTAATCCATCTATTCTTGGAACCATTCCCAAGGAAGAATTAGATGAGGGGGAAACAGAGTTAGATGAAGAGGAGGAGCAAGTGCCTCTACAAAGGAGAACTCGGCTGGCCAAAGCCACAGAATTGGAAACAAGGAAGAATGCCACAAATACCCCACCACCCACCCATGCTGAAATAGTAGAACTCTCTTCTTCGGAAGATGAAGTACAATGATGGGTGAATGAGCAAAGGGATCTAGGTGATGATGTTCTCTCCATCCTAGATTTTGATTTTATGCCTATGGGTACAGAGTTAGTTGGAGATAAGATCAGAGATACCCCTACAAGTGAACTTCAATAGCAAGATTGGACGCAAATGCCACTCGAGACACAAGGTCCTCATCTCACTCCCCCATCTTCACGTCATCTCATTCCCCCATCTTCGCCTCAAGTTATGATTATAGATAAGGTTTCAATAACACCTCCACCTTCGAGTTCAAAAGAACTTGTTCAGAATGAACCATCATTACAAGGAGAACTAGAACCAAGGGTTATTGATGAGCTGTCAAGAGGCACAGATAATAGAATGTATACAACAACCTTCTTAGGAAATTGAAGATCAAACTACAAGATCTACATAAATTGAGACTACAAAAGAAGAACCCTCACAATAGGAGACTCCAAGAAAGAGTGATACAGGGAAGGAGGTAGTTGAACACATCCCTTCATCATCTACAGCCAAGGTTATAGAAAGGCATATTCCAAGATGGTTTTGGAAGGAAATAATGAGAAGTGCCAAGCATCAATTTTGTGCTTCAAAGGATGATATTTGTGACATTGTGGAGATTTTGAACAAGCCTGAGTCTCCATTACATGATGCAATGTCATTTGCATTCATTACTACTACCTAGAACCAAGACTTATTTGCACAAGTGGCTAACCCTCAGAAGGCATAGATGCAAAAGCAATTAGTCTTGAGGATTATGAAGTAAAAGATATTATGTTAGGAAAGCCTACACAGGATAAATCCTAACAAATCATGACTATCGAAGTCAAGGAGGTTCTCAGCCATATGGAACAAGATGAGATTGAAATCAGAACACTTTGAAGGTAAGTCAAGATCTTAAAGGGATATTTAGTTGAAGTTATTGGTCCTCATGATTTTGAACGCCCTAAGGAGACTTTGAATACCATTCTTAGAGAAGGGGAAGGTGTACGGCTCAGTCCATTTTTGAGAGCTTGTCAAGATTGGCGAGATAGCCTTGAGGATAAGGGTGTTACTATAATCACAGGAAGTTTGAGGTTATTGCATGCTACACAAGAGAATGTTCATAAGATCATGGCAATTTTGAGGTAGGACTTCAGTATCATGGATGAGGTATGGGCATGGAGCAAGGATTTACAAACTCTAAAAGCCATAAAAGGGAAAAGGTACCACATTCTAATTGATGTATATACCGTAGAGGTGTTAGACATGATAGATGATTGGATAGAAAAGATTGCAGATGGAAATAAAGTGATGAAAACATTGCATGATGAGATACATAGGCTCAAGGACCAATCCTGAGAGAAAATTTTGGAAGTAGAAAAGTTGTATAGTGATGCATGCTTGGACATTTTTGAAGTTGAAGAATGAGAGAAACTGTTGCCAGTTGAGGTAGTTGTGGAAAATTTTAGAAAAAACTTTAGAGGAAGAAGCCAGTGATGCAGACATCAGACAAGCCTTTAGGATAGAGGAAGCACTGTTAGAGTTGGACACCAAACTCAGAGATTTTGCAAAAACTCGAATTGAGATGGACAACTACAGACAGAAGGTCAAAGACAAGTATGAGGCTTTGGATCTTCCGGATGCTGCTAAGATTACTGAGATTATAGAGAAATTCAAGGGCAGACATCCAAACACAGTTTTAAGATAAAGATGAACAAAACTCAGATGCCAAAATTTCAATTTTGACACTTAATAAAATTTTGAGATATTGACCCAGTCAAGGTCCGCAGGTCCACAATTCAGAGGTGCACCGACAGTTGACTGCCAGTTCCAAAAAAAGACTTTTCATACATATACATATACATATACATATACATACATGTATACATATATGCATATACATATATACATGTGTATATATGTATATATGTGTATATATATATATATATATGTACATATGTGTATATATACATATGTGTGTGTGTGTATGTTGAAAATATTCAAAAAGGCTAGGTTACTGAGAGGGGAAGGGTGAATCAGTAACCCTACAAAAATTTTAATTTTTGTTATCCAAGTAGCATTTGATCCTTCTTATTTAATTTGATCTAGTAGCATGCATAAGGAACTAAAACATGAAAGCATTCATAACATTTTGACACATAGATTTGGTGACCCAGAAACCTTCCAAATAGAAAGTAAAACTAGGTTGGGGATGATACTCATAAGCTTTAGTACTACAGTGTAAAGTTGGCTTGTTAAGGCTTACATTAATCACTTCTAATGATCTTCCCTGTTAGGAGAAATAAGGACTATTAGATCCCCAATGAAGTATGCACTTGATAAAGAGATTTACAAAAGACTGTTAGGTCTACCTTGTTAAAGGATTTGATTGATCCACCTATTAGGATGAAGCAGTAGCTGATCTTTGATCTGTAACTTGGTTTGCTGAATGAGATTCCTTCATGTACTAATCACCTTGCTATAATAGATATGTCTTTGCTGCTCCTTATACTGATGTTGCCTTTGTAATTTTCTCTTTACTGCTCTTCTCTAATTATATTTGATTGCATTACACTTACATGCTTTTTGGATATGATACAATACATTACATGTATACCAATCTAATTATACAATTACAATGTTGGCCACAATACAAGTTTACACAAATATTACAGAGTCAGCCCAAATGAAGACACTAGAGTTCTAAAGACTGACTAGGTGAGGTTCTGATACTTGGCATCCACTGTCAATGCTCGACATCATCATGCACTCAATAGATGTAGAAGCTCAGTCCATACTAATCAATTCCAAGTAATCTTGAACTCGGTCTGCACTGGTGACTCAGTGAATACTGTGAAACTTTGCATATAAATTGAATCACTTGATTCACACTATGTGACTCGATCAATGCTTCCTCTGCAAGCTCGGTATAAACTGAATCACTTGGTTAAAATAGAGTAGCTCGATTAACACTGGATTTGTATCACATCAACTATAAACTTGATAAGCACTGCACTACTCAGTTTACACTGGTAAACTCAGCATACATTGAGATGCGTAGTTTACTCTGTTAATCTTCACACTAATTGAAAATGCTTGACATGCACTAAAATTTGTCCAAAGGACTCAGTAGCAACAATAGAACTCAGTGGTAACTAAAATACTTGGTAAACACGGTTAACTATACAATAGATACTTACAATCATAATAAGTGTTTGTCACTAATAACAAACTTGACCCTCAAGATTCTAGTCTAAAATCTACCCACTTTGATTTTATCAAGAGCTCTCTATAAAGCCCCTCATGTTTTTTTAAGAAAATATAGAAATATAATCTTTCCTACTTAGAAAAAGAACAAAATTTAGGATAAGAAAAGATATGCTTCCTTAGAATACATTTTTAAATCTAATATATCCATTCCAAAGATGAAGAGAATGCTACTATTAATCACATGCTACTATTAATCACACTTGTACTAGAGACATAAAATTCAAAAATAAAGTATCTAATATACACACATACATGTATATGTATATATATATGTATATGTATATATGTATATGTATACATATATGTATATGCATATGTATATGTATATATGTATGTATACATATGTATATGTATACATACATATACATATGCATATACATATATGTATACATATAGATATATACATGTGTATATATATGTATGTATATACGTGTATATATACATATGTGTGTGTGTATTATATATGTTGAAAATATTCAGAAAGGCTAGGTTACTGAGAGGGGAGGGGTGAATCAGTAACCCTACAAAACTTTTAATTTCTATTATCCAAGTAGTATTTAATCCTTCTTATTTAATTTGATCTAGTAGCATGCATAAGAAACTAAAACATGAAAGCATTCATAACATTTTGACACATAAATTTGGTGACCCATAAACCTTCCAAATAGAAAGTAAAACTAGGGTGGGGATGATACCTACAAGCTTTAGTACTGCAGTATAAAGTTGGCTTGTTAAGGCTTACATTGATCACTTCTCATGATCTACCCTATTAGGAGCAATAAGGATTGATAGGTCCCCAATGAAGTATGCACTCGATAAAGAGATTTATAAAAGACTATTAGGTCTACCTTGTTAAAGGATTTGACTAATCCACCTATTAGGATGAAGCAGTAGCTGATCTCTGATTTGCAACTTGGTTTGCTGAATGAGATTCCTTCATGTACTAATCACCTTGCTATGATAGATATGTCTTTACTGCTCCTTATACTATTGTAGCCTTTGTAATTTTCTCTTTACTAGTCTTCTCTAATTATATTTGATTGCATTGCACTTACATGCTTTTTGGATATGATACAATACATTACATGTATACCAATCTAATTATACAATTACAATGTTGGCCACAATACAAGTTTACACAAATATTATAATGTCAGCCCAAATGAAGACACTCATGTTCTAAAGACTGACTCGGTGAGGTTCTGATACTTAGCATCCACTGTCAATGATCGACATTGTCATGCACTCAACAGACGTAGAACCTCATTCCATACTGATCACTTCCAAGTAGTCTTGAACTCAGTCTACACTGGTGACTTAGTGAATACTGTGAAACTTGACATATAAACTAAATCACTTGATTCACACTATGTGAATCGATCAATGCTTCCTCTGTGAGCTTGGTATAAACTGAATCACTTGGTTAAAATAGAGTAGCCTGGTTAACACTAGATTTGTATCACATCAACTATGAACTCGATAAGCACTGCACTGCTCGGTTTACACTAGTAAACTTAGCATACACTAAGATGCTCAGTTTACTCCGCTAATCTTCACATTAACTAAAATTGCTCGGCATGCACTAAAATTTGTCCAAAGGACTCAGTAGCAATTGTAGAACTTGATGGTAACTAAAATGCTTGGTAAACACGGTTAATTGTACAATAAGCTCAGTAGATACTTACAATCAGAATAAGTGTTTGTTACTAACAACAAACTTGACTGATATGTCAACAATCTCCCCCTTTAGCATTAGTGAAAAAACCCACTTATCAGCCAAAACTAAGTTCAAAAAGGTTTCCTGAATACCATTACCTTGTGATACTAGCTCGGTAGAGTATACTGTTTCAAGATTTTTCAAAATTGATTTTGTAAGATATATATCTATACATGGTAATGTTCCTTCATACAGTGTACTATACATCTTCTTGCTATATATACTTACTATACATATCCTTCTCCCCTATTTTTTTACAACTTATTACATTTTCTTCCCCATAATTTTTTACATCTTTGTTCATATGTCTCCTCATATACATATTTCTCATATCCTCTTATTCCTAGTATATACTCCCCCTATACATATATCTTTCTCCCCCTTTTTAACATTAATGCCAAAGATTTATTCTATATATTTACATGTTTATGCCAAAATGAGATTAAAAAAATTGAATGTACCTTGAGAATTATTGCCAAGGTCCTCTCCCAGTGCTCTTGCAAGACCTTACTTTTGTGTAGTGCAATTTATACTTCTGTAGACAACTCTATCATATGGTCTGCTATAAAGAAATTGTTGTATGGATGGGAGTTTTAGAATGTACAATGTGTTTTTGTGGTGCATACATGTTGGGAAGAATCATATTTTGTATATCTACCAATGTAGATCTAATCCTTGCTTCTTCTCTAAGCATTTTTGCTTGCATATCTGTCAAAAACCTTATCTTCTTAAAGTGTGTATAACTTGAACTAGGGTCAAGCTGCAACTATTGTGCACTTGCCTTAAGGTCTTCATCTATCTTGGACAATTTTTACTTTATTTCCTTGGTAAAATTAGAAACATCACATATCTTACCAAAAAGTGATGATACATTAGTACAAGATGTTTCCAGAGAGCCCAAAATTATAGAAAGTTTTACTTGATAAATAGCAATTTGTTGAGCAATGTGCTCCAAAACTTCATTTTAAAATTTCTTCTCTACCTTTTGTAATAGCTTATCCTACCCATCAGTATCTTCATTGAAATTTTTAACTACCTCTACTAATTGATACAAAATTGGCTGTGAAGAGTCAATGTCTACACCTATAGCATCTGCCAAAATATTCTTTGCATCCTCAATAATTTTGAACTCTTTGTCCCTTTCCTCTCTTAGCCTCTATTTCTTGGCTTTCTTTTGATGGAGTTCACCAAATGTCTGCATTTGGTCTGGATTAAGCTTGGAGATGTCCCAATTAGGGATTACAATTTCCTCATCTAGATTTATTTCTTCCTCCATCTCTTTTCCTTTGCTCAAAAATTTTGTGCTCGGTTGAGGCTTGGTCTCAACTGCCATTGCACTTATTGCTTGTGTGCCCATAATAGAAATAATTGTAGACATACTAGGACTAACTGTAAAAACTAACACTGTACTTATTGAAGGAGTACTAATAGAAATGCCTGAAGAATCCAAAATTGATGTGGCAATCACAGATGTGTCCAAAACTGTTGTGCTCAAAACTAATGTAATCAAAATTGATGTGGCCAACTCAGTAGAAGAGTGAAGAGTCTGCAGCTCGGTAGATGAAGTGGAGGTCACTCTAGTCAATGATATGCTAAGCTGAATTGAGAAAAGAGTGATTGGACATTTTTGTTGTCACTGGTGGTCACAATCAATCTTGTTGAGCTTGTCTCTGTGCTTGATTTTGTCAATAACTTGCTTGGAGAGTGAGGAAGTGAGGCAATAAATGTTGCAACAATCTTGACTGGATTAGTTTCCTCGTCATCTTGTGTTGCTTCCTTGATTGCCTCTTGCTCTCTATACTCTTCATAGTCAATAGTAACAAAATGTGTTGACTGTTCACCATTCATCATTGTCATCATCATCTTTTACAGCAATAGGAAAATCACTCAATTTATGAAAAAAGATATAAATTTTTCCATGTGTTTGTTGCATTCCTTACAACATGCTCAATGTCTTTCATGAGAACTAGACAAGTGTTGAATTTGAGATTTAATTTCTCCTCATTTTTCTTTAGAGAAAATGTCTGTTAAGCTTGGTAGTTTGCATGGAAAATTCCCATCTTGGCTTGATCTTCTCCATTAAAACATTAGGAATCTGAGATGTAAGCTGGTCAAGTGAGTACTTCCACTTGCCCATTTTATCCACGATGAGATCTTCTATTTTCTTCTTTTTTTCATCATTCTTAATCTCATATTTTAATGCTTTGAAATTTGTTATACCTGCTCTTGCTTCTAGTTCTTTCGACCTGTCTTAGGAGGTGGGTGGAGGTCTGCTAAATATAATGTCTCCTCCTTCCTTATCAACCTTCTTCCTTAACCTCCTGGTAAACACAACAGGGGATGGATTGGTTGGCTTGGTAATAATTACCTTTCCCTTTTTATTCAGTGGTTCCTCTTCCTTTCATTCTTCTTCATTCTTGCCTTTTCCTTTGGTCAACAAGAGAGTAGAACTTGTTTTCAGTTTAGCGATTCCTTTCTTTCCTTTCCTAACCACTTGAGGGAGCTTGATCTCCAGTTCTATGCTAGCTTTTACTTCATCATAAGTGCCAAAATATGTAGCCTTAGGATCAACCAATTCATTAACAAGTACCTCAATGATTTCTTTGGTTTCATCAATATTAACCTCATATCCAAGAGGTTTCACCAATGCTATTCTAGGCCTAACTGCCTGAATTTGTACTTTATCACTATCTACCATGAAACACACACCATCCTTATAATCTTCAACAAGTTTCTTGGGAATTTAGTATCTATTATTTATTTTCTCCTTAAATGGATCAAAATAGTTGTCCATAATACTATTATAGTTCTCACCCATCTCAGCAATAAACTCATTGATCTAATATAGCACTAGCACATCTTTTCTCCACACAACAATGCCTTTTGAAGGAAAAAAAAATTGAACATAAAAGAATAAGCATGTTAATAGGGAGCCAGACTTACAAGGGTTATTTTTTGATGTCTTGATGCTCTCCATATTCTTGTTGAACTATTTCAACAGTAGCTCAACAAGGTCAAAATATAGATTGTTCTTCACTACCTTGTGTGCAAGGTCAACTACTTCGCACGACACGTTGTTTAACCTGGTCGAGCTGTAAATCTTGTGTGCAATGATATGGATGCCAAACTTCAATTCCACATCACTAACACTACATATTTTCATGCCTCTACCATCCCATTCTGCTAGGGTTTTCTTCTCAAGTTCAGCCTGACCTAGGGATTTGGTCGTCTTAGCTTTGGCCAACATTGGGAGACTAGTAATTCAATGAATCATCTTCTTTGTGATAAATATTGGTTTCTCCAACCACAACTACCCATTATAAACTTGACTAAGGATAAACCTAATCCATTTTACTTGGAATTCATAGGGCATGTGAGGGATGTGAGTTAACCCTTTAGTTTCCAAGTGTTGTTGCTCGAGTTTCAAAACTCCATTTACACATAGTTTTTCTAGGGCATCATCCATTTCCAAAGTGACAATTTCTTGAATAACACATTTAAAGTGAGTTCAAATATCATTGATCAAGAGTACTTTTAGAGGGATTTGTTACTGCGCTCCACTCAGATCTAGGTTTTCTGTGATTGTATGGGTGAGCGTGAAGTTCGGTGCCTTCCATTCTACACCACAAACTAGCATGCTTAAACCTCGCTTTGCCTTGATGCTGCTGGATGCCATATTCACTCAGTAGGGTTTGAGAGAATTCAAAATATTTCGCTGATAATTAGCTCAAATTACTTGGATGCTCTGAAGATTGCACTTCACAATAGCTCTTGAGAATTTCTTGGTATAAATGACTTCGATTCCATTCCTTTTATCAAATTTCACCATAAATGTTTAGTATGAAAGGTAGATTGATTGAAATCACATTGATAGACTATCATCCACTTTGCATGTATTGATCACTCGGTAGAGTCTTCCATCATTTGGTAACCACATAAAATCTAGTTACTCCCGACCTCACTCAGTAGAGTCTGTGACCCGACCTCACTCGGTAAGGAAAGTAACTTGGTAGTAGCTAGTATCCCTTTTACTTAGTGATCCCTTTGTATATTGAATACCGATATGGATCTTCTTGACCTTTCAATTGGAACTAATTTGGATGTCTTCTTTGATAGTCTAGTTACAGTTCTCCCTTGAGAACTTAAGTCACCCAATTCTTGAGTGACTTGATCACCATTGCTTGGACCTGTATTCTCGGTAGACTTTGGAACCCATTGTTGTCTCATCTATTTTCAGATGTTATCAGCCTTTGTCTTCTTTTCATTTTCTATTCTACCAGTATTCATACAGTTCTTGGCAAGATGACCAAGTTCTATACAAGTGAAACATCTTTTAGTAGTATCTCTTTTCCTCCTATGATGTTTTACACAATTTATTTCAATGTGTCCAAATTCTCCACAGTAATGACATCTATACCAGGTGTTGTAGTCCCAACCAAATATAGCTTTCACAATTTGTTTTGTAGGATTCAATGTCTTGATTTTGTATTCTGATGACTCGTGTCCATGTTTCTTACATTTGTGTCATTTGTTTCAAATCTTGGTTTCTCTTTGCATTCCTTAGCCTTATCACCATGCTGATTACAATTGTAGCACTTTCCATTGAATCTTGCTTTTCCATTGCTCCAACATTTGTTTGATGTATGACCTATCTTACCATAGTGATTGCAAGTAGGTTTTTGATTCCTTTGAGCTCCTTGTTTGGAAGATTCACCTTCTTCTTTATATCTGATTCCTGCTTTTCCTTTTTGTCTATAGAGATTTTGCTCATTCAACTGATTCATGTCTACTTGGGATTTCATCATTCTTTCATTGATTTGCCTTTCAAAGTTTAGATCATTCTACAATCTTTCATTCTTAGATCTCAAGTTAATGATTTCTTCATTTGCATTGGTGAGCTGATTGATGAATTCAATCTACTGAAGGAATAGATGTTGAATCTCATTATCTTTTCCTTCCATTTAAGCTTTTGTCTTATTTTTCTCTTCCATGATTTCATATAGTCTTATTGACTGAATTTCCTATTCTCTTCTCAGCTTTCTCACTTCTTCTTGTAGTGAACCATTCTTTTCCAAGAGTTACTTAATTGCATCATTTGCTTCATCTGAGCTACTTGAAGGATAAAAGTCTTCAACTATTTCTTCAATGTAGAGATGATCATTCATTTAAATTGCAAGATCCTTTCTCCTTTTCAAGGATTGGAAGAGTTGCTCCTTTGATTTCTTGAGTTGGGCAATAGTCATTTCCAAATCCAACTTCTCATTGTCAATAGCTTTGTGAAGTCTGAATATCTCCATGGTCTTGATCTTTGCTCAAGTTGTTAAACTTTCTCCTGAGAACCACAATGCTCCAATACCAATTGTTGGAAATATTCTAAAAGGCTAGGTTACTAAGAGAGGAGGGATGAATTAGTAACCCTAAAAAACTTTTAATTTTTGTTATCCGAGTAGCATTTAATCCTTCTTATTTAATTTGATCTAGTAGAATGAATAAGAAACTAAAACATGAAAGCATTCATCACATTTTGACACATAGATTTGGTGACCCATAAACCTTCCAAATAGAAAGAAAAATTGGGGTGGGGATGATACCCACAAGATTTAGTACTATAGTATAAAGCTAGTTTGTTAAGGCTTACATTGATCACTTCTTATGGTCTACCCTGTTAGGAGCAATAAGGATTGCTAGATCCACCTTGTTAAAGGATTTACAATCATACAATGAAGTATGCACTTAGTAAAGAGATTTGCAAGAGATTGTTAGGTCTACCTTGTTAAAGGATTTGACTGATCCACCTGTTAGGATGAAGCAATAGTTGATCTATGATTTGCAACTTGGTTTGTTGAATGAGATTTCTTTATGTACTAATCACCTT
The DNA here is from genome assembly GCA_028749045.1 of Cupressus sempervirens. Taxonomy (NCBI): domain Eukaryota; kingdom Viridiplantae; phylum Streptophyta; class Pinopsida; order Cupressales; family Cupressaceae; genus Cupressus; species Cupressus sempervirens. Next base: position 658,246,253 of record CM053791.1, read on the forward strand.
GTTTTGATAGATATGTCTTTGTTGCTCCTTATACTGTTGTAGCCTTTTTAATTTGCTCTTTACTACTCTTCTCTGATTATATTTAATTACATTGCACTTACATGCTTTTTGGATATGATACGATACATTACATAAATACCAATCCAATTATACAATTACAATGTTGGCCACAATACAAGTTTACACAAATATTACAAAGTTGGCCCAAATGAAGACACTCAGTTTCTGAAGACTGACTTGGTGAGGTCCTGATACTTGGCATCCATTGTCAATTCTTAGCATTGTCATACACTCGGTAGACATAGAAGCTCGGTGCATAGTGATCACTTCCAAGTAGTCTTGAACTTGGTCTGCACTAGTGACTCGGTGAATACTGTAAAACTCGACATATAAACTGAATCACTTGATTCACACTGTGTGACTCGGTTAATGCTTCCTCTGCAAGCTTGGTATAAATTGAACCAGTTGGTTAACACAGAGTAGCTCGGTTAACTCTAGATTCGCATCACATCAATTGTGAACTCAGTAAGCACTACACTGCTTGGTTTACACTAGTAAACTTGGCATACACTGAGCTGCTCAGTTTACTCTGGTAATCTTCACACTAACTGAAACTGCTCGACATGCACTAAAATTTGTCCAAAAGACTTGGTAGCAACTATAGAACTCGGTGGTAACTAAAATGCTTGGTAAACATTGTTAACTATACAATAAGCTTGGTAGATACTTATAATCTAAATAAGTGTTTGTCACTAATAACAAACTTGACTGATATGTCAACGACATGTGTGTGTGTGTGTGTGTGTGTGTGTGTGTGTGTGTGTGTGTGTGTGTGTGTGTGTGTGTGTGTGTGTGTGTGTGTGTGTGTGTGTGTGTGTGTGTGTGTGTGTGTGTGTGTGTGTGCATATGTATATGTATATGTATGTATGCATGTGTGTGTGTGTGTGTGTGTGTGTGTGTGTGTGTGTGTGTGTGTGTGTGTGTGTGTAGACACACACACACATACATATACATACACACATACATATACATACATACATATACATATACATGTGTGTGTGTGTGTGTGTGTGTGTGTGTGTGTGTGTGTGTGTGTATTGCCCCTACTATGGCAGTAGGGTAGGGGTGACAGTCTTTACAAATTAAACTTAACAACTTAGAATAAAAACAATAAAACCTACCATTTATTAAGAGAGATAATTTTACATACTTATACTTTTTCCATTTATAAGCCAATCTAAACATTTACTACTTAGCGAATTGAAACATCTACCGTCTAATTAGTAACTAGACCAAAATTAGGGGAACTTTGCCTTATTCCAAAAAAATCCCAAGCATGTATTGCCCATAGGAGAAGAAGGAATATATTTTTCTTTACTGTAGTCCTATGTCAATATTTTCCCTTACAATAATTTTCCTTGAAGCTCTAGCCCATAGTCAATTCTCCATCTCATTTCCTGATCTTCAACTTTCCTGGAATCATAAACTCTTTAGAATCATCCACTTCATCCCCTGAGTCCTAATAAGTGACATTGGAATAGTTAGGAATTTCCACATAACCTTCCACATCCTCCTTTTTTATATATTTAACAAACTAATTAGGGTCATTTGGGTGCTTGAGATGGAATGAGGATAAAAGGAAATTCAAGCTCCTAATTTTCATTTTCATTTTCATTTTGTCTCGAAAGGCTTCCTAGTCATCAATGCTCAATATTGAGAATTTTGAAACCAACTTACCATCAACCTCCACTTTATCATAATTCTTGGCTTGTGAAGCCATAAGATTAGGATCAATATTCTACATAATGATATCCATACCCACTGAATACTTCATGTGAAATAGATTACTGTATAATTTTTTTGTTACCCATCTATCCCTTTCAAAGAACATTGTTGGGTATAGGAAAATAGACATTATATCTGAGTCCCCCCTTGTCGTGTTGGTATTCTCCATAAACTCTTCTTTGAGCATTTGCATGACAACATCCATCACTGGAGAATGAGGGAAGCATACTATGCCTCTCAACCTTTCCTTGGTGACAAACTCCTTAACCCCCATTTGTCATTTCTTACCTCACATACACATAATTGTATCCATCCTCAACCCTCACTAGTTCACAACCACGGATCAATTTCCTTTTTAACATAAAAAGCTTGGGGAAGAAATGATTATGAGGTCATAACTATCATAATTAAAAATCAATAAGAATTTCCCTTTCACCAAAATGATGGAAAAGCACATTTTCCAAGAAATGTGATAAAGATAAAATTAATGTCTTCGTACAGGTAACATTTTCCTACAACTCTAAGATTTAAGAGTGTACGAATGGGATCATTCATTGATTGAGAAAAATATATTTTAAAATATCTATGAGAAGATCTAAAATGCCTAAGCTATCAATTATAGCTATTCTTGGTAATAATTACAATAGGGAACTAAAGATTGGACTATTACCTTTTTTTGGAAACTGTTGCAAGGGATTTATTAATCCTCAAATTAGCTAGCTCATCCCCTCTCTTATTACCTTCCCAATAAATGTGGTTAATTATAATTTTGTTGAAGGATTTGCATAGTTCAAATTCTTTTGAGAGCTTTGCATCTAGCCTCTAATTGGAAAGAGCTCATTTTCTTAGAGCATTTATAATTATGGCTGAGACCCCTCCTATTTCTAACTTATTTAGTCCCAACATTTTGCATAATGAGAGACCTTCTACCAAAGAAAAAATTTATGTCTATTTATTAGTATCCTCTTCAATATATTTTGCTATACTGGCAATTTTCTCCCCTCTTTCATTTTGAATCCAATATCCTATGCCCTCTTTTATCTAGGTTGTCTCTCAAAGCTCCATCAAAATTGAGCTTGAACCTTTCTTTTTTTGGAATTTTCCATACGCATTCTACCCTTAAAGATTTACATACAAATCCCCCCTTCCCCAAAAAGGGTGGGATCTTTAAACCAATCCACCATCCTTGCATCTTTTCATTCCAATAAGTCATCTTGGCTAGTTTGATGTTTGAGTTAAGGAAAATATTTTTGTTACTTCAATGACTTCTGATATTTCTATCTTATTTATAAGTTGTTTAACTTACATCTTTTTTAATCTAGAAAATTTATTATGTTCCTCTCCTTCCATCATTCACATGGAACTATGGAAGGGGAGGAAATCTAAAGGTTATGATAGATACTATATCATATTAAGAGAGGCCAAGATAATAGCATACAATCAATGAAATTAATGAAGGTTGTCTGAAAGCCTAGTTGAGAGAAAAACCATTGCAAACATGAGTTTGAATAATGGAAACGAAGGAAGAGATGATCCATAGTTTCTTCCCCAAATTCTCATAATGGACATCTAGCTAGGCACTGAAATCCAAACTTTCTCAGTCTTTCTACAATTAGGGCCCTTTGGTGAATGACTATCCAAGAAAAGAATTTGACTTTAGGGAGGTAGAACTTATTTGAGCACAATCTAAGAGGAAGATGACTCTTAGAAAAACCTTGAAGAGATTCCAAAAACCAATAGCCCAATTTATAACTACACTCACCATTATTACTACTAACCCAGATGAGGGAATCCTTTCCTACTCTAAAGGAAATTTTCCTAGAATAGATAATTGATTGGAGGATATTTTTATCCTCTAGGGGAATGTCCTTAGAATCTAAATCATTTAATTTCCATTTCAGCCCATTATCCTCAAAAGTCACATAGTCCCTTACCTTTGATCCCCATTTGGTTTCCAAATAGGATTTGAAAGGATGGATGGAGGGATTAAGATCAAGGGCCTTATATCCACCCCAAGAGTCATTCCAAAATAGAGCATCCCTACCATCCCCAATATTCCAAGATAATTTATCTAGAATAATGTGCTTACATTTCATTAGGAAGTTCCAAAATCTTGATCCTTTAGGAGGATTGATCTCTTTGAAAAATTAACTAGTTCTGGGGAAGAAATGTATTTATGACTTTGCATTTTGACTCATTTAAGGTTGGGGAATCTAATCATCCACCAAATTAACCTTTCTTCTTAAGCCTTCACTTATAGTTTGATAGTCTTGATACCTGCCCCATAGATCTTTTGATCTATAGACTTGGCCCAAGAGAGAAGGGAACACTTCTTTTTTCTATGCTTTCTTGCTAGAAAAAAGATATCGAATAACCATTAATGTCACTAAGTTTAATACTAGGAAGATCCATACAAGAAAGTTGATAAATAGGTTGAGTTGATAGTATTGGAAAAACCATGGTCTTTCTTGTTGTTGAGAAGAGTCAATTACCTTTCCAACTGACCATTCTCAATTTTAGTTTCTCTATGAGAGGATCCCAAAATTTAAGGGAAGGCCTAAATATTTACAAGGAAAAGTACCCTTATTAAAATCCAAGATAGTGCAAATATGTTGCTTCGTATTCGAATCAATATTGAAGAATAAGAAGTCTAATTTTTCTTTGTTAATCATTTGTCCTGAAACCTCAGTATATATATCCAAGATACTTTTTAGAGCCAAGGCTTCTTAACCAAAATTTCCCCATATAACATGGTGTCATCTACAAAATGCTGATGAGTGGTAAGTTTCTGGTTACTAGCTATGAAAATACCTTTAAAATCCCCTAAGGACCTATCCCAAATGATTGACCTTCCTAACACATATGTCACTAGAATAAAGAGGAAGGGGGAGATAGAGCTCCCCTATCTTAGTCCATGAGATATATTGAAAAAACCTACCGAGGTGCTATTTACTAGAATAGACATTTTGGGAGTTGAGATACATTCACAGACTAATTCTATCCACTATTTGGAGAAGCCATATGCTTCTAGATATTTACATTAAAAAAAGTCTTGATCTACCCTATCATATGCCTTTTAAATGTCCACTATGATGAGCATATTAGGGGATCCATTGTTCATAATAGAATGAATAGCTTCCTGAGCTATGCTGATACCATCATAAATAGATCTTCCAAGAACAAAACTTGTTTGTTCTTCACTAATGAGGTTAGCTAGAATATTTTGGAGTCATGAAGCCAAGATCTTGGTAAATAGTTTATAAAGGGCATTATAGAGAGTTACAAGACTAAAGTCATTAAATGAATCCACACTCTCCCTTTTAGGGATACAGGATATTAATGTGTTATCAACTTCACACAATAATTCATCTAAATTCCTAATGCCTTCCAGGGCCTTTGTGATATCATCTTTGATAAAATCCCAACACTTCTGAGAGAAGAAGGCAGGGAATACACCTAGCCCTAGCGATTTATTTGGATGCATTTGTTCAAGATTTGTTTCAACTTCTGACTTAGATATCTTTTGCAAAACAAGGGTATCTTGTTCCCTCAAGACTAGTTTTGGGATATTGGAAAGAACATTTTGTTGGGAAAATAGATTAGAACTTATCCCACTATTATAGATGCCTTTGAAGTAAGGGAATGGCTCTAACTTTATCTCCTTAGGAGAATTTTTTGTACTTTCATCCTCCCCTTTGATAGATGTAATTCAATTAATTATCCATCTTTGTTTAGAATAACTGTGAAAACACTCGACGTTGCTATCCCCTGTCTCCAACGATACCTCTCTCAACTTATGCCTCCAAAAAAGATATTCGTTAGCAAGAACTTCTTCATATTGCTACATGAACTTTTTTTCTTCCAGAAACTGAGTTTCTCCCATTCCATGCTCTAGAACTTCATTATTTAGGGATGCCAAATTTTCCTCCAAGGTTACCTTATCCTTAAAGATGTTCCCAAAGAATTATGAATTCCACTCTTTCACTTTTCATTTGATATCTTTCATCTTACTAACCACCTAGAATATTCTGGAGCCCAAGACTTGTGTTTCCTTTAGCCATTGTTTGATTGATTTGAGACAATTTTCATATTTAAGCCACATTTGCTCAAATTTGAAAGGGCAACCGTTGGGGCTCTTATCCTCGAAAATATTAAGTTCTACAAGATAGTGATTTGATCTTGATATTGGTTTTACTTCATATCGGAATGATATAGGGACATATGACAAGTCCCTATAAATAAAGACCCTATCTAATGTTAGAGTAAATAATTAATTATTAATTATTTATTCTATTATTAATTATTAATTATTTGCTCTATGGTGGATATTTTGAGTGTTTTAGGCCCGAGGATCATTTTCCTAGCATGGTTTGCTTTTTTTTCGGCTGTACTTTCCTTTGTTGCAGCTCTTTTTCAGTTTTGATCATTGTAGCTATCATTTTGAAGCACTTTTTTGTTTTGCACTGAGATAAATTGTCACTTTTGCATTCCGAGAATCATGAACGTTGTTTTGAGTCAGTTGTACTTGCACTATTTTCATAAAGCACCATGGGGGGGATTATTGTTTACTGTTTTAGGCATTCTCCCTTTGTCAAGTGAGTGTCCCTTCCACGACATTAGCCCCATGCAGAGTCAGTTAGACCGTATCTTTATAGGTGTCTGTACCTCTTTTCCTCTCTCCTTGTTCTTGGTTCGTTTGCAGGAGACTTTGGCCCACCTTCTCAGTTGCCTGTCATCACACCCCGTCTACATTAAGGAGGGGTTATGCTGTTGTTCTAATGCATCCATGGTTCGATGGTTCAATAGTGTGAACTATGTATTTAGTGGTTGATCCTATATACAAGGCGATTGCAGTGGCTGGCTACCTATGCATTTCGGTGAGATGGATCATCTACCATATAGACATGCTCGGTTCGTGCCTTCTTCTTCCATGGAGGTTCTTCAGATCAGCATTTTGGTAAAATTGTGGCTTCTTCTTGCTTCAGTGATGCTACTTTACATGATCACTTCTTGTTCCTGTTTTAGGGGACAATTTCCCTAGTTGGAGACTTCTTCAGTTCTTCACTAGGTTCTTACCTCTTTTTGAGGGAGGGTTTTTCCCACATGGTTTTCTCTCTTTCCCCATTTTTAGAGGTTGTATCTTTTCTTGCATTGTACTTGGGTACCTAACATGGCCTCGTTGTCGGGACCCATTTTGCATTCATCTTAGTTTTGTGAGCTTAAGGCATTTCCCTAAGTTGCACTTAAGGGGGGGTGTTAGAGTAAATAATTAATTATTAATTCTTTATTCTATTTACTTAAGCTTACTTAGGTAAATGTATTTATTTAATATTTTGTAGTTAATGCATGTTGTGGTTAGTTGTTGACAACACGGGAGTTTGTTCCCTTCTAGCATGTTCCATCTTTTGTGGATATGTGCTGAGTTGTCATCCTTATCTTCTACCTCCTTCCAGCTTGTTCTACAAGCTTCCATGAGGCCTTTATAAGCGGTTTCTCACTCATTGTAAATTCATTCCATTTTCACATAGCAATTCTAATTTTCTATTGTGAAACATTCTTGTGCAGTTTTTGCTTCAAGCTCTTTGCTCCCTAGGTTTTTCTTCAGCAAGTTATTTGCACTGCAGGTGATCTTGGCACATTATCGGAGTCAAATTCTCAACTCTTACATCTAATATTTCTACTATATTGCTAAAACCTTTCCTTCTATTATTCTAGGTAAAGGTGTTATTTGAACAAGCTATTTCCATCAAACCTATCCTATTAACCCAATAAAAAAAACCTTTGATGCCAAAGAGAGAAAATGTCTACCTCCACATTTCTTAGAGGGCTGAAAGATAACATTAAAATCCCCACCAATAATAGATAGATGATGTAGGAGCATCCTAGGGAAGTCGGCAATCTTCTATGCAGGGGCTTTAGGTTTGGATTTATGGAGTTATTATTTTCATATTTGGGCATATGTTCAAGGCATATTGGGAAACCTTTTCCTAAGTGCACATAGCATTTGGAGTTATCATCTTGGAGCCATTTTGGTGATTGTTGGCTACATATTCCTAATTTACTAGTAGACTTTGGAAATTCTATTTGTGAGCTTCGATCTGAGCAATTTGGCATGTGCACTCTTGGATTTTGATTGTTGGATGGAACATGGACCTATGTCTAAGTACACATACTCTCTTGTGGTATTTTTAGTTAGTTGTACATTGTAAACTTGGGGCATGTCCTAAGTATTTAATTATTTTCATGTATTCAATGTTTGTAGACAAGCCGACTTGTGGCTTGGTGAGTGTATTTAATGTGAGTGTCTATTTAATGTGTATCTTCTTAAAATGGAATCACTTCCATGTTAAGAGCATTTATCCCTCTAAGTAAGTGGTCTGGGGTCATGTCAAGCACCTTGAATGGGTCTTTGCATGGATCTAGCTATTTTCCCCTATTTTGCTTCTCTCTCTATTTCTAGCCTATTTTTGATAAATTACTCTATGAAACTGAGGGCTTTGGCCTCTGGGTCAAGGATGACCTTCTGAGTCAAGGTCAACCTCAATCCTAACCTAGGTCAACCTCGATCCTAACATAGGTCAAGGATGACCTTGACCTTAACGTAAGGCAGGGTTGACCTCGTCCTTGACCCTAGGTCCCTATTTTTTTTGGGAGTTTCAAGATCTTGGGCTTCGAAAAGTTTCTTTTCCCACTTTCAGGTCAACTGTTTGGAGTTTCAGAATGGTAGATTCTTAAATTACATTTAATCTAGGTCCATTCCTAAGGGTTAAAGTTAAATGTGATTTAATGCTCCTATGTTGACCTTCTATAGGAGTTAGTGCCCTATTGTGTTTTGGATTTCTCTTTATATTATCTTGTGGTGTTATATTTCCTTTCATTTCATTAGGTCTTTTCTTGCATTAAGATTAGATTTAATTTATGCTCTTGCATTTTAAATTTGAAAAAATATTAAAAATCCACAAAATCTCTTTCAAAATAAAAATTTATTGTTGTTTTGTAGTTTAGTTTATTTTCCTTGTATTGGTTTACGAGCTTTATTGCTTCTAGTCCTACTTCTAATCTTAGGGTTAGATGCAGTTGTAGACTTATGGGTACCTTTGAGCCTAAGTCTTCCTTTCCTTTCCTCAAGATTTTTAATGAAACTTTTATTCTTCCTACTTCTAATCCTCTTATGGAGAAAAACTCTTCTCACTCATCTCATGATGAGGAGTGCTTTAAGAGTTCCTCCTAAATAAGTCCAAAAAATTTCAAACGAACTTGATAAAATGGGTAATTGGCTTCTTCAAGAAAACCATAATCAAGATTATATTCAAGTTATAGAGGCTCTTAAGAAAGTTCTTCGTGATAGTGACCAAGGTGTTAATCTCTTGCATGGTATTGCTCACCTCGAGCATTCTAACGTTAAGCTTTTAGCTCAAGAAGCTCAAGATTTAGAGTTGTTTCCTTCTGTCACTAGTGTAGGACATTTTTTCTATTCCTCTCCCTACTATTCCTACCTATACTCTTTCTTTGGTGACTATGACAGTTCCCTCTATTTCAATGAGTGCTCCTCCTATGTCCCTTCCTACTTCACAACCTTCTTATCATAATGTTCCTTTTACTTATTCTACTCTTGTGCCAACTGTAGTTCCTATTGTTCCTCTAGTTGTGTCTTTTATTCCTGTAGCTTCATACACTTTACCTAGTGTATCTAATGTTGTTACTTCTCCCATTTCTTCTCATGATTCAACTATTATCAGTATGGCTCAGATTGTGTCATCTTTATAACAACTTGCATCCTTGACTGAAAACAACTTTAGTATCCCTACTTGTGACATGGGAAGTCCTTTGTCTTAGGAAATTATTTGTACTCTCATTCCTCAACAAGCTGATATGCCTCATCTTGAAAATTATAATGGTAAGGGAGACCCTGTTCATCTTGTTATAACATTTCAAATCCTTTGTAGTGATTATGCTCATGATCACAAGATTTTAGCGAAGTTGTTTGCTCAAACTTTTCATGACAAGGCCTTACAATGGTTTTGTTCTTTGACTTCTTATTCTATTAATTCATTTCCTCAACTTGCCAATGCTTTTATTCAACAATTTCAAAACAACATTGGCATGCAAGTGTCTTTGATTAATTTGATAAATTGTAAACAAATTTTTGAGGAAAATTTGACTAAGTTTATTGGTAGATTTAAGCATTTGCATGCACAGATTTCCTATCTTGTTCTTGATATTGATATTCAACATACGTTTATTTCAAATTTTCAAAAGGATATTAGAGATAAGATTCTTCTTACTGAATTTACTTCTTATCAACAACTTTGTGCAACACTTCATCAGTATTAATTACAAGTGAGTCAATTGAGAGCACCACTCCGATGTCTCCTATTCCTGTTGATAAAAGTGGCGATGCTCCTAATCTAAATAAAGTTCAAAAATTCAACAACTATGTCAAGACAATTAAACAAGCAAATGCAATTGTTGATCAAGTTGTTGCATCTCACGATGCCACTTCTATATCCATTGCTTTTTGGTTGAATCGTACATTTATTCCTCTCTTTGAATCTTTAAATTCTATTATGAATAGGTTGTTAACTACTAATATGATTACTTTACCTCATATTCATCCTCTCTTACCTACTACAATGGCAGATAAATCTTTTGATCCGAAAGCTTTTTGTCAATATCATCACCAAAATGGTCATGATACTAAGAAATGTTATTCTTTAAAACATAATATTCAGGACTTAATTGATTATAATGCTTTATCCATTGATAATTTTGATGGTAGTGGGAATAAATTTGTTTCTCCTCCTAATCAAAATTTGCAAATCTATATGAATCCTTTACCTACACATGATACTAGTACTATTGCTCAACCATCTTCTATGGATATTGTGTATGATTTGAAGATGGATGATCTTAATCATGTGGTTAA